>JAAOAU010000327.1:0-12192 GCA_013186845.1 Fusarium sterilihyphosum | reverse complement strand
TTATAATACTTAGTCTTTTAAAAGTTTATATAAAACTTAAGACTTTTTACTGTTAAGGGCTTAGGCTTTAGCTTAAGCCTTTATAGAATTAAGTAACTTTAAAATCTAAACCAAATCTAGGTTAAACTTCCCAGAGCTCGTACAACAGGCAGTAGCCAAGTTTGGCCATATCGATATCCTCGTCAGTAACGCCGGACACGTGCCTATTGCTCCCCTCTGGGATGCCACTTTGAATATGTGGGATAAAACGATGAACTTGAATGCCCGTGGTGCTTTTACGCTGGTCAAGGCGTCCCTACCGCATTTGACACCATATAAGGCCGCCATACCCCAGAATATGTCTAGGGCGATTGGCGGCTCTCGCATAATCATCGTCGGCTCGGCTGCTTCGCGCGTGCCCAAGGCAAATCAAGGAGTGTACGCGGCAACAAAAGGCGCTCTCGATTCCATCTTACGGGTATGGGCCAAAGAGTTGCCGCCAAAGTACGGCTGTACCGTCAACTTGGTTGCCCCCGGCCCCGTATTGACAGAGAGCTTTATGGAACACTTTACTCAGCAAGAATGGGATAAGATTCGACAACAACTGATCAATGATACCCCAGTCGAAGGAGGAGCGGCGTCAGTGGAGGATGTGGCATGGGCAGTAGCATTTCTTGCGGAGGAAAGGTCACGTTTTATTAATGGCGAGTTCATGTTACTGTCCGGAGGAATTTCAATGGCGTAGACATATCTCCCATTAAATACATCTTGCGTTGTCAATTGCAGGTTGGCCTCGTATCAATTAATTATGTAATTAATGTAAGCATCTCGGCATTTTACTGTCCTTGGGACCATTGGAAATCATGGGCGACGGAGTTGGACTCATAGTAAAGGCTCTGTATTTATATTTCTTTGAGTAGATCGAATTAATATTTGTCTGAAATACAGATATTTCGAGATACCATCCTTGGCGCCATTGGTTCTATTCTCTCTCTTCAGACGTGATCATCACCAGATAGGCTGTAAAGCTTATCTTGTACAATTGTGTTGGGTAGCTGGTATACTGCCCGAACTGACTTTACAAGAGTGTTATTTTGAGTTGATAGACCCCCCAGTTGATGGCTCACATCACGCGCCTCACACGCCATTGGTTCTCCAAATGGTTACACGCTTTTACCTTCTGACACCAAGGTGACAAACTATCGTTCTCGTTATCGTGGAAACAAATTGGCTACTTAAGCGAGAAGAAACAATCTAAATAGACACTAAGCAACGCCTCTCAAGCTTCTCTTAAATCTTCCATATCCAGAAAAACTCATTGATCTTCACATCCTAAAACTACCTCATCGTTTCTTCATAGACAACCTCCACTCTGGATCTGGAATGACCTGAGAAAAGTCAGTACGTCTGGAAAGGTCAATCTAAGCAACGCGATCAGCAACATACTAAGCCTTCAAATTCGATATTCTTTGGCCTTTCCTTGGTGTCGTCAGGGAGTCGAATGTCATAACGTGTCAGGAACTCTATAGTAAGCAGCTTTACGACCACTTCGGCAATATACCGGCCGGGGCACGCGTGTCTGCCATAGCCCCATGTCAGATCCTTTTTGCCGACTGTGACCATCTGGCTGGTGTTTCGGGCCTCTTCGCTCGCCATTCGAACTTTGTAAGATCGGAAGCCATCAAAGGTGTCAGGGTCCTGGAAAAGCTCACGGTTCATGTTGATGGCTCCCGTCGGGAGTACGATTCGGGCGCCCTTGGGTATACGGAGTCCATTGGACAAGGTTACGCTTGACAGAGCCTTTCGTTCAAAGCTAGCTGTGTCTGAGTGTCAGCATAACATCGTGCCAAGGAACCTTTGGTGAGTGACGCACTTAGATCAGGAGGATTCAACCGCTGGGTTTCCTTAATGAAGCTATCCAGCTTCCACAAGTCTGTCAATACCAGCTTATCAATGACACCGTTGTTCTTCTTGACGGTTATATGAAGCTCCTCCAAAAGCTCAGCGGCATAATCAGGATGTGTGGCGAGATCCATGAGACACTGTGTCACCGTCGAGGCCATAGATTGGATGGCAGCCACACACAGATTGATTTGGGTGATGGTATGTGCCTCCACATCATCAGGACCAAGCCCGTTGTCATAGAGATAATCCAGAAGCGCTGGAGGGTTGCTCAGAGGCTCGCCTCCTCGTGCCTTTTTCGTTTGCAGTGTCTGAGCAACCAAAGCCTTACCTTGTGCGCTGCATCATGTGACCTCGACCCTTCACGAAGGGGTATACCAGAGGTCGCAGGACTGAGGGCCATCTCTTCAGGTGCTCTGTCCACACTACGACAGAGTGTACATGGTCACTGGCAATGTCTAGCCATCGGTCGTTTTCAGCGGAGTCAGCACCTTGAAACATTCTGGTTGAAATGCGAGAAACAAGGCGCATGACGTGTGGCCAGGGTTTTGTATCGGCCTTGGCTGTTCGGAGGGTAATCAGTCCATTTGCTTCTAGTCATGGATAGGAAAGATAAAGAAAATGGTTTTCTGTTTCAAGTGCTGGTGACATAGGTTGGGTTGATAACTCACTCTCAAATTCTTGTAGGGGCCAGTGTCTGCGAATGAGCTCCTGAATAACAGGGATGTACTGAGCTGTAAGAGTCAGGATGATTGAACAAGGACGTGACGTGGTACCTGGGCTTACGAAGGGTCGGGTTGAGCTTTTTGTTGACAAGGTTGATTTGCTTTTCGTCCAGATTTCCCACTTTGGTGTATTTCCTCATGCTGAACTGTGATAAGAGGCGGTGAGGTTAGAAAATAGGCTTGGAATCCTTGCTACGTGTACAAACCTCTTCCTCAAGAAATGCTGAGAAACTCAAAGACTTTTGACTTCCAAGACCATGAAGTAAATCTAGAGGTATGATAATATTGGTTCCTGAGATTCTTGTCAACCGAATAGTTGAGCATTTACGTATTCTGAAGTCTAGTACCTTCTGTAGTTGTGATCCCAAAGACCTGATCCTGAAACTAAATATCGTTCTTAGACTTTTATGCCACTATGGCTCGGCGGCCCCGAGATTCATCATCATACCTTGTTGCAACCGTCAATGAGTAGTCTTCGAGTGTCCTTGATAAACATATCTATTCTCTGTTTCCGATTTGGGAGCTCATCCTTCATGGCAATCGGCAGTTTGGGCATACCGGCGTCAACTGTAAAGGACCAGATGACGAAGAGGCCGAAAAAGACGGCGGTGAGAACACCCCATCCTGCCACAACTTGAGCATTTTGCTCGAGCTTGGTTGCCACGATAGGGTAGTAGGTCTCGAAACTAGCGGATATGGACATGGTGTGTCGATTGAATCAAGATGGGAAAGCTAGGATATGAACTGTATCAAAAGGGCAGGCGACATTGATCTTAGGCCTTGTTGAAATCTGTTGCAATTCTGTCGAAAAGAGTCGGTCCTGTCATGTTAAACACACCCTGAGGTGGGTGCATATAATCACGGAGTATTCGGCCGGTTAGGTGAAGAACCCGACACTTTCCAGGACTGATTTGTCCGGCCGAGATCGGGTCGGGAGCATTCCCAGCCGAGCAACTTTCACATCGGTATCGAAGTCCAGTCCTCCCAAACTTCCGCTGTAGGCGCTGATACAAACTTTAATGGATTTTGAACTAAGCTAGTTTCAAACACACAATCCCGAGGCCCGGGCATCAAAGACATGTGTTTTGTCGTTATACTGGAAAAGAAGGCTTAAAAGCATAATAGTTCTATCTTATCTGTACCTCAATCTTGATATCACGCGAGCCATCCTACCTTACAACCCGGTTATCTGTTCATTGACCTCCACCTTTATCAGCATGGCCACTTCACCAGATTTCAACCTTGCCATTATCGGCGGCGGCATCGGCGGGCTGTCTCTCGCTGTGTCGATAACCAAGGACACGTCGATCCCCGTTACTGTGTACGAGAACGCGCCAAAATTTGGTGAGATCGGGGCAGGTGTCGCATTTGGACCTAATGTCATCCGAGCCATGAACAAGATCTCAGAACCACTTACAGCTGCCGTGGGTAGTCGTGCCAACGGAAACCTGCTCCCTGAGAAGAAGGACATATGGTTTGACTATCAGATTGGTATGGACGGCGTCAACGAGGAGGCAAGGGCGAGAGGCGTTGTGGCAGGCTCATTCCTCTGTTCTATCCCACATCCTGAGCCTGGAAGCTGGATGGTCAACCGAACCTATCTCATAGAAGAACTAGATAAGATTATTCCATCGAATATTGCTCGGTTCGGCAAGAACCTCGTCGGCATCCAGGACCTTGGCGCGAAAGGTGTGCTCCTCAAATTCGAAGATGGGTCCGAGGCGCGCCACAATGCAGTCATCGGATGTGATGGAATCAAGAGCCGCACACGCTGCGCCATGCTGGGCGGCAATGATCCGGCTGCCAGCCCGGTATACACTGGGAAATACTGCTATCGTGGTCTGGTGCCCATGAACAAGGTGATAGAGCTTCTGGGTGAGGACAAGGCCCTGAACTCGCAGGCCTACCTCGGTTACCACGGCCACATGCTCACGTTCCCTGTTGCTGGAGGCCGAATGATGAATGTGGTGGCATTCCAGTCCGCCAAAGACTGGTCTCACGAGAGAATGGTTATCCCAGCCACCAAGGAGCAGATGATCGATAGCTTCAAAGATTGGGGCTCTGATGTACGGAAAATTGTCGAGTTGATGGGTCAGTCTGATATCTGGGCCCTCTTTGATAGTCCGCCGATAGATGCTTTTCACAAGGGAAATATGTGTCTATTGGGTGATTCGGCTCATGGGTCAACGCCCTTCCAAGGAGCTGGCGCAGGTATGGCCGTGGAAGATGCATGCGTTCTTGGACGGATTCTACAGCATGTCTCTAAGGCTGAAGACCTACCTACTGCGTTTGAGGCATTTAGTAGGGCTCGGGTAGACCGAACGCTGAAGCTTGTCAAAACGAGTAGGGAGGCTGGTCAAATTTGGCATTTTGAGACGTATGGTGACGATATTGAGAGGATCAAGAATATCATGAAGGATAGAATGTCTTGGATTTGGGAGAATGATCTTGAGAATGATATCAACGAGGCTGTGGCATGGTTCAAGGAGAGAACGTAGTCTTAGAATGAGATAGGGCATGATATGAACTATGGCAACACTATCCCTCAAATAACGAGCTTCTCCAAACGACGAAGTTCACGGTGAGCCCTTATATCGTGAGTTAAATATAAGAATCATCGGTCATGAAGCGGTAAAAGCCAAATTAAAATCTCAAACCTGCGCTAAACCTCATCCACGACCTCCTGTTCTATTTGTAATTCATGACTCCGAGCTCCATACTCAGCTTGCAAACATTGATATTAAACTCCTATTCTAAGAACCTATTTCCCAGTTGTTGGAACTGCTGGGCTTACTCGCATGCTCTGTTCAATATCGTACATGATATCTTTGATGTGTTCAATGCCAACAGAGACTCTGACCATCTCAGGCGCAACGCCTAGATCAATCTTTTCATGCGCCAGAATGGGCTTGTGAGTGGTAGACCAAGGATGTATAGCGGTCGTCTTAGCATCACCGTATCTGATAGCACTTGTCAGTCAACTGGTCAGAGCTCGTAGGAGAATGTTTTTTACCCCGGGTGGTTGGAAATCATCTTGAAATTATCAACCAGCTGCTCTCCTGCATCTGCCCCGCCTTTAATACCGAACATGAGTACAGCTCCAGCACCTCGAGGCATGTATCTCTGCGCGAGTTTGTAATGAGGGTGGGACTCAAGACCTGGATATGAAACCCATTCGATAGTCTCGTGGTTCTCAAGCCACTTGGCTAGGGCTATAGTGTTCTGCGCGTGTCTCTCGCATCGCAAGCTGAGGGTTTCTATTCCGATGATGAACTGCTGGCTGTTGAATGGAGACAAACATGAACCAACGCCACGTAGTAGCTAACCTCTGATGCGCATGATGAAAGCTTGTCTCCCAAACCTCTCGCTGAAGTTAAGCCCGTGGTAGCCGGGGCAAGGCTTATTGAACTGTGTAAAACGGGGTGAGTCCTTCCATGGAAAGTTGCCAGAGTCGACGATGATACCGCCTGTGGCGCTACCATGACCACCAATCCATTTGCTCATGCTCCCCACGACAATGTCGGCGCCATGCTTGATGGGCTGGCAGAAGTACGCACATCCTACCGTGTTATCGACTACAAGGGGGACACTTCCTTTGTGGGCAACTTTGGCAATGGCCTCAATATCAGGAACGTTGAAGTTGGGGTGCCCGACCGTCTCAATATAGACAGCCTTGGTGTGATCATCGATAGCTGCTTGTACGGCTTCTGGTGTTTCTTCAACAACGCGTGTCTCCACACCAAACTCGGGAAGCAGGAAGGAGAACTGATTGTACGCGCCGTGGTAGTAGTGCTTGCTCGCGACAATGTTGTCACCGTGTCCAGCAAGGGCAATCATAGTCATGAAAACAGCAGCTTGGCCAGAGGAAACGGCAACGGATGCAACACCGCCCTCGAGGGCTGCGATACGTTGCTCGACGACCGCGGTTGTTGGATTGCCTGTGCGAGTGGCTATTTCGCCCCCTTCCTCGAGGTTGAAGAGTCTTGCAGCGTGGGCAGAGCTGCGGAAGTTGAAGACGTAGGTTTGATAAATTGGTACACCTCTGGCCAGGAATGCTGAATCGGGTTTCTGCCCTGCATGGACCTGCAGCGTTTCAAACTCGGGAACATACTCTAGCTCAGTGCTTTCACCCATGGTAAGGGAATTGGCTAAATAGAGTTTCTGAAATTCGGTATTATGTGTGTGTCACGATCAAGAATGAAAACCGGGAAAGTGTGATTGATTGTTGAAGGCTGATAGCAGAAAGCTTGCGTGTGTCGAAATTGATACTGAAAGAGCCCCTCGACTGACGCGCCTCGTTTTCATGGATTTCATGCACTAACACTAAACCGAATGTCTTGAATGTGGGTCGGGCCTGATGAATTAGCAGTTTCTCGTCACAGCACGGCTTTTTGGGCATGGTGGGAAATTCGGACGAGACCCCGAGACTAGCTGAGAATGTATCCTAATCGTGCAAAATCCGCATGTCCACATCCTGGCTCAGCTCTTCGGATCTAAAGCCACTCGTTCTCGGCAATACCAAAGTCTATTATGGATCCGGGACAGGTTGAAGACATCACAAAACAGTCTTTATTAGACTCGGATTGAAGTCAGATATAGACGACAAACCATGCAAAGATTGTCATCAACAGCATCCTCAAACGTATCACGTATCACGTAAAGATGTCAGCTAACAAAAAGCTCAAGGTCATTGTCGTCGGCGCCGGCTTTGGTGGACTGGGAGCAGCCATTGAACTAGCAGACCGTGGCTTCGAGGTCACTGTTCTCGAGAAGTACCCCGATTCCAATAGTCAGGGTGGTAAGTTGCAATTTGGAAGAAGAAATAATGGTCTTTTCCTACAGGTTCGCTAACAAGACTGTTGCTCTCACAGATATTCTCGACTTTTTCCCCAATGCTGGCTGCATCATCCACCGCTGGGACGATGGCAAGGTCGGACAACAAATTCATGATACCGGATGCAGTCTTATACGGGCCATGGAACTCTGTAAATTTGATGGCAAGTTCATCACGAACGTACCTTGGGCAAGAGATAGTGCGGAACATGACATAACCTATGCTGGCCACCGAGGCAAGGTCCACTCCATTATCCTCGCCTATGCCAAAACACTTGTTCAAGACATCAGGATCGGCGTGGCAGTCACGGACTATCTCGAAGAGGAATATAGAGCCGGCGTTTCGCTCTCTAACGGCGAGACGCTGTGGGCTGATTGCGTTACAGCCGCTGATGGTCCGCGGTCTATCGCCCGAGAAAAGGTGCTCAAACTCGATGATCAGGCCAAGGACGGCAAGGGCAGTGGCTGGTCCTTGTTTAGGAGCTTCTTCAAAACTGATGAGACCATGCTCAAGCATCCTGGGCTGAAGGATTTGTACCACACGGACAGAGATACTGTGCGATTCTGGATGTACGACAACTTGAGCTTAATGGCTTTTGTTTGGAATGAGGGCAAGGACATTGCCTGGGTGTTGATCCATCCAGTAAGTTAACTGTGTGGAGTCTGTGATCGACGGGGATGATGTTCTGTGTCATAGGATGACAAAGAGTCAAGTGAATCCTGGTCAAATGTTGCTGATCGAGAGCATGTGGCCAAATGGATGAAGTTCTTCCCGGCCAAGGACGCCCAAGCTTTGTTTGAGGTGACCCCCGTGGGAAAGACGATTGACTTCAAGCTCGTCTACCGGCCGACGATAGACAATTGGGTTAGTGAGGGAGGTCGAACGATCCTCATCGGAGACGCAGCCCACGCAAACCTACCCACTGCTGGCCAAGGAGCCTCCCAGGCATTAGAAGACGCGATAACCGTAGCTCAATGCCTGGAACTGTCTGGTGGAGACGTCAAGCTGGGTTTCGAAGCAGCGCAGAGGATCCGTTATCATCGGTCCAATGCCGTCCACAAGAGCGGGCAGACCAACAGAGACGCCTTCTACAAGATTCCCTGGGATGACATTGAGGCGGCGCCTGAGGAGTGGGCTAAAAAGAGATTCCCTAAGCTTAAGCCTTGGGATCCTCTGCAGTTCACAAAGGAACAATTTCCCAAGGTGGCTAAGGATATCAAGGAAGGTGTCAGGGGACATTTGAATGACGTGGCTGTTCCTCCTCCCGAAGGTGGATATTGGTGAAGGATGGATTGCCTATTAGAACACGTGTTGTCTTTTCTTATTTGTTCTTGAGAGATACCGATCGGAATTAATAGAGCGGCATGTAAGTTTAGATATAATTCTCCTTAGTCTAACATAGCTTAATATAAGGCCACCTACTGTTGAAACCAAATTCAGGTCCAGCTCCTTACAATTAAATACTCTATAAATTCATGCCTATTATAAGTTATGCTACTATGTCAAAACCGTTATACTACTCTATTGATGCCTATTTTACATAAGCTAGATATTATTTCATAGACATACTCATAGACCTATGTTTATCTTTTTTCTTTCTCATATCATTATGTGTATTACGTTGCAGCTTTATTTAATCGTCCTGAAATACAAGTGTTTTTAAGGATTTACACCCATCAACCTGACGAATCAAGTCCTGGTCCACACCGAACTTACAAATCCGTGGCTGGGGCAATGTCTCATCTTGGCTTGCTCGTGTAAAAAGTAGCACATCGGTACACCTCTTGAGAACTGACATGTTGACCGCACATCGATTTGACAATGTTGACATACGATCTCCAGCATCCAATTTTGTCCCTTTTTTGCATCACAATGGGATTGGTAGTTGACCTCAATGCTATCAATGCCCTTATCATCTATCCCTGTCTACAATTGAACTTACGCTGGTCAAAACCCGCCGGATTCCAACCGAGATGTGAGTATGACGTGGGTTAAAATAGTGTCGGCCGACGTGACGGCTGGCCTCGGGATATTCGGGAAATGACGCCGGCGGGCGCTAGGGGCTTTGTGGTCATGATCTGTGTAGTAGGGTACAGTAACTGGCGGAAGGGCCTGAAAGCGGCAAATATACTTTGCTTACTGGAAGATCCGTGCTGTGGCGGACTGGGACTTGTGTACTGTACCTTATCACAGGCTGCAGAGTAGATAGGCAGATGAGCAATTGGAAAATGCTTTCTGTACCCTCGAACAGCGAATAAGTACAAACGGGATCTGTATCAATGTAGAACAACGATTAAATCACAAGAGTAGGGAAATGTCTGTCACGAAAGACTAAGAAAAGGAAAGAAAAAGACGGTGGGCGAGCTTTGACCCAGCACGATCTGACTCGGGGTTAGTTAACACTAACAACTGTGTGGCCCAGTTCACGTCGTTGACTCCAAGCTGACCCCACGCCATCACACCCTTTCCCCTCTTTTTTACTTGTTGTTTGGATCCACAATTGAAACCGAGATTCAGATTGCCCTTCGGGTTTCAATTCTGGACCAGCTTGCGTGGCATTCGGGGTTTGTGACATCCATTTTTGTTATCGCACCTGGTGAATCGACCTGGAGATATGGCTGGATGCTGTATCTACGTCTGAGGGTCTGACTAAAAAAGGTCCGCCTACAAATACGGCTCCCCTTCATTCGTGCTACCGAAACTAGTAAAACAAACCCTTCTAAGGTATCCAAATTTACAAGAAAGTGCCGAGTTCAATAAGATCATTCTATCGTCATGGCTTCGACAACTCGAGGTCCCATCTTTTCTCACTTCCTCATCCTCCTCGTTGCCATGCTTAACATTTGCATCTTGTCCTACGATGCAGGCATGATCAACAACCCGAACAAAGTCCAGCCGTACTTTGAACGTCTGTCAGCCAGGCTGAACCCAACTTTCTTTGCTGACAGCTTAGGTAGATTTCAACCTCAACAGCGATCTCATCGGCCTAAACGGCGCTATTATCAGTGCCGGGTGCGTTGTTGGCGGTCCGCTTGTTGGCCCTATCGTTGATCGCTGGGGACGAAAGACTGGCCTTCTGATGGGCTCAGTATTCACTATCTTAGGAGTTGCACTACAAACATCGGCTGGCGGAAGTATGTTAAATCGTCTTTGTTACTTATGACCTTACCAATCGATTCTGACCACCTACATTACTAGTTCCCCAGCTCATTGTCGGCCGCTTTATCATCGGTGTCGCTACTCTGATAAACGGTTCTATCGCGCCCATGTGGGTGATGGAGTTGGCTTCACCAAAATACAGATCTGCGCTCTCAAATTCTGTTGTCACCTCCGTACCCTTCACCTCATTTCTTGTTTCGTGCATCATCCTGGGGATATATGATAAGAAGTCCAACTGGGCATGGAGAGGAATCATGTTTGTGAGTAATTCGAAAAGAACCTGGACGATTTCTTTCTGAGACATCAAAACTAGGGAGAAGCAGTCCCATCAATAATCAGTCTCTGCCTCTTTCCTTTTGTTGACGAAAGCCCACGATGGCTTCTATACAAGGGCCGCAAAGAAGAGGTAAGGTTTCCCCCTCCCTGTGACTTTCTGTATACTGACCATCTCTAAGGCCACTGAGATCCTCGCCCGATTACACGCGAACAAGGATCGTGAGCATCCCATGGTCGTGGCAGAGATCCAAGAGATTCTGGGTGCTTTGGAGCTAGAGAAGAAGACCAACGGAGGCTGGAAAGAGCTAGTATCGCCCGGTATGACTCATACTTGTCTTATTCTCTCTGTGAATTCAGTCTGCGCATGTCTAATAGTGGACCATAGCCCCAAACCTAAAGAGGTTTAGCATTGCTGTCCTGATGAATATTTTTTACCAAATTTTGGGAGGAAACATGATCCTGTAATTTTGAGGCTCCTTCTTACGTTCTATCACTGACAACTGTAGGTATTTCTCGTCCTTTATCATCGGAAACCTCCGAATTGAAGACCCCGCAACTGTGATCAAGATCAACATCGGGCTTCTGTTGTTCAAAGCCTTTTGCAGCGTGGGAGGTGTTTTTATTATCGATCGAATCGGGATTCGCAAGCCTCTCAGTAAGCCTCAAGATCTTAACTCACGGTCGTATGACACTGACAATCTTTCCAGTTGCAGGCACGTCAGCCGTTGTAGTTCTTTTTGGTCTACTGGCCGGCTTGTCATACCTCACTGATACTCATCCTCATACTGACGGATATGCTATTGGTGCACTGATTGTCGTAGCTCTGTTCCTTCTCGCAGTATCTACCAGTTGGTTAGTTCTTTTCAATCTTGCTAGTGATTCTGGATCTCACTAACAGCACTACAGGATGCTTCTAGCTTATACCTACCCCGTCGAGGTCCTTAAATACTCGCAGCGAGCCAAGGGCGTGGTAGTGGCTCAGGCTATTGGTTATGTGTTCAGTTTCCTGAATCTCTATACTGCGCCAATGGCTATTGACAAGATTGCTTGGCGATACTATGCTATTAATGGTGGGTGGGACCTTGCAATATTGCTTGTCGTGTCATTTCTGTTTGTCGAGACTAAGGGTAGGACTCTGGAGGAGATTAATAAGCTGTTCGAAGGCGTGGTTTATACCGACGGTGTGATTATTAGACAGACTACTACTACTAGGATGGAGCAGGAGGAGAATGCCAGTGCAGGAAGCATTACTAAAAAGCCTACTACAACCTCTATTAAAATATAATATCTTAAAGATAAAATATTTTATATATTTAG